>JPJZ01000758.1:0-18578 GCA_000750815.1 Pseudogymnoascus sp. VKM F-4516 (FW-969)
AGTAATCATCGAGTCAGGCGTCAGCGTGAAGCCCAGATTATCGATCATGGTCTGCGATGAGTAAAAGGCCCTGCGCAACGCTTAGTCCAATGCACTTCTAACTCAACCCGATGGTAGAGGTTCTTCGCAGCTTACCACCAGGACTTGTTCTGACCGCATTCCTGGAGCCACTCAGTGTATTTCGACGGTGCATTGTGGATCCACGGCAGTAAGCAAATGACACCAAAAATATGCAAGCCAAAAAAGTAACCTGTCGCCGCATGAGCCTCTGTATACTGACGCAGTTTCAATGCATACCTGAAGTGATTTTGAGCAGAAGTCTGAGACTGCGATACTCAATACCACCCAGTTTTACCCGATCCTCAGCGGTAAGGTTGTGAAACTGGGAGTTCCGCCCAACTGTGGTCTCTTTGGATAAAGATGGCAAACCTATAGGACGCGTGGATGGCAACTGCTTGGGTCGGAAATTTTCTTCGCGGCTGGTGGCGCCGAGGACGAACATAGATGAAGCGACTCTCTCGATGGACTTTGACAACGAAATGTTTAGCCCGTCATGCTGATATGCCCTTCTGCGGGTTAAGTTTTCGGACCCTGCCTGGTAGGGTTTGACGGCATCCTTTTCTAAAAAGTCGAGGAGATGTCAGGGTAAACGCGAACATCATGCAGTTTCTCTTTGATCACATACCGTCATCACTTAGAATATTATCCGTCTCTGTAATTGGGACACCTGGTATTCTGTCAATTGGCTTCGAGGTGCGTCTCACTAGAAATACCAGTTGCATACCTTGATCGCGCTCCTTTGGTGATGGGACATATAGTGTACCTGGAGAAAGGTGCGGCAGTTTCACATCCTGAGCGAATGTGATGTGACCGTTCCCCCTATAATCTGCTTCTCCATCTGCTTTGTCGATTTGCGTTACATTATCTGCACTGTATATTCGAGCGGGATAGATTAGCCCTCCATGCGCTACTATGATGCCATTTGAGTGGCGACGGATAAAAACTCACGAGTCAGACTCTCTTTGAACTTTGTCTCGAGCTTCTCCTACAGGACAACTAGATGGCTGCTCTCTAGTGCTACTCGATTTCTCCAAATTCGTCACTTGGGCCTCCACATCCGATTTACGACGGCTAGACCATGCCGCGGTGCGCGGATTAATCCCTGATAGGAGCGAAGGTGCTGTAAACATATATCAGAATGATGCGCGTTGAAAGAATCAGAGCGGGCAGACCCAATGTCCCAAGGTGCTTATCAAACCAGTGCAGACGAACAGCGACAACTATGATGTTGATAAAGCCAAGATTCGTGAAGATGGGAATGAAGTATATTGCGAGCTGTTGGTAGGTCTTTAATTCCTTTACATCAACACTATATGCGTTTAGTAATTGGGACGGTGGGTTCAAGTAGATCACGGTCACATACGTATTGAGACCCGACTCTGTCGAAGCGCTGGCGCCGAAGAAATAGGCGTCCACAGCACGAACGTTGCCGTAAGGATATATTACTATAAGTCCAAGTACACCAGCAAATATAATCCAGGCGTCTACATGTGATTGTCAGTCATGGAAATCGTCGCATAACGTCGCAAGAGCAGAGGAGACTTTCTTAGTCCTTACAATGCAGGGTGATGAAAGATACTGGCGGTCTCCACATAACGTCAATCAATGAATGAACACTTCTTTGATTGACTCAAAAATCAAAATCATGAAGGGAATATAATAATAAAGAGAGAATATAGCTACGAGAAACAGGGAGACTTTAAGAAAGAGAAAGCAACTTTTAGCGTCGACCATGCCGCCTATCAAAAAAATCCCTCATCAATGACGATGATGCACGTGCAACAGTCAACGCGATTTGGGGCCACCACTCGTAAGCTACGAGGCGGAGCAATCATGGAATGAATACAGGAAGCAGGTTGAAAAACAAATATACTTGAGAACATCGTATTATTTCTATACGCGGAAGGACCCGCCAAGACGCTAGCTAATCAGGCATGCGCCAGACACAGAAAGGAGGCTGTTAAGTTTGAGGGCAAAAGGCAGGCTATCGGAGTCGTGGACGGAAACGGAATCATTGAACAGAGCAAGCAAAGTAGAGAAATGCCACAATGTGCGATATGTATACAGGAGCCGGCCCAGGGGAGAATATTTCGTTAACTAATTTGCGCTCACTGGCTCCACCAGAAATGCATTTATTCGTGATTTCAGATTCGGAAGAATAAACGCTGTCCGTTATGTAGAACATATAGTTAAATAGCTGAGCTGCAGATGCTGAAGCGCGTGCGCATTATAGCTAGAATTCTAGGCCAAATCACCCCCTCTCATCCGAGAATCGAATCGCCCGATCAGTAGCGGCAGCTGGAGGAATTGACAGCCCGCTTCTCTCGACTGGCCTAACTGCACCCACCCCAGCATCCCTTATCACTGTCCCACCAATCCTATAAACCGGCCGCGTCAAAGTCGAAGCCGAAGAATCAGGCGTAAATTGTCCCGAAGGTTCTCCACGCCTCCTGTTGCGCTCCCGCAAGTCTTCACCCAGCGATGTACGGACACGGCCCTCAGTTCTGAAGGTCTGGGCCTCGTTGTTGCCTTGTGACGAGAATGCTCGGGACAATGTTCGTGGCAGAAAGAAGCCGAGTTTTGCCAAGGGGATACTGAGGCCGTGTACGACCTTGGCTTGTC
Source organism: Pseudogymnoascus sp. VKM F-4516 (FW-969) (assembly GCA_000750815.1). NCBI lineage: Eukaryota > Fungi > Ascomycota > Leotiomycetes > Thelebolales > Thelebolaceae > Pseudogymnoascus > Pseudogymnoascus sp. VKM F-4516 (FW-969). The sequence continues at coordinate 2,683 of JPJZ01000758.1, forward strand.
AGCTAATATCTACGCGAGAAGTTCAGGTCTCAGACTTACGATGCTACATATAACCAGGAACCAAACAACAACTGTGAGGGTCTCACCGAGCTTCTCAACATCGGGTCGCTGAACCCCATCAACCGTAATGGTTTCGAGAAAACCGAGACTGATATAAATGTAGAAGACAGCGGATACGCCGATCGGGCCAAAGAACCCGACAAAGATTGCTTGCTGAACCTCCTCGATCTGATGAATTGATTTGTGGAGGGCAAAGATAATCGGGAGGCGTCTGAGACAAGAAATCAGAATACAGGTCAGAACCAATGGGTAGGGTTTCAAGTCACATACCGTAGAAGAAGAATCAGAATACCGAGAAAGATCAAACGGTAAATTGGGACCACAGGATTGTGAACGAAACTCGACCAAGGGCAGATTGCACCGTACCACATGAAGATGGACAGGTTGAGGAGCATGTCAATGGTGGGTTGCAGAGAGTCATCCTGCGTTTCCAGCCGGAACCAGTCGTCCCAGGTGAAGGTATTTCCAGCAATGAAGCAAGCCAGAACGTCGTCGCTGCCAACCATGCCACACGTGCCTACGATGAACAATGCCAACGCGATGGCAAAGACCAGAAAGCTCTCTCGGTCCACGAATTTCTTCTCCTCAGCCCAATGGAGTAGCTCTTTTGCTATCCATCCAGCAGTAGCGCCGTAAACGACACTGAGCAGAATCGTATACCCCCAGGTCTCACCAAACCAGAAGCCTATCGCTGTACGAGCCCCGCCTCCCTGGCCGAGCCCTCCCTCGCCCGTGTATTTGATCAAGTAAAGAGCCAAGAACACGAAGGGATATCCCAAGCCGTCGTTTGCTCCAGACTCGGCGATAATGATCCTTTGCAAGTCTTTGGGAATGTTCTTGTCTGCAAACTTGCCCTTCACAATACTGTTGGAGAGAACGGGATCTGTAGGCGTCACGCATGCTCCAATGGCCAGAGCATGGAGAAACGAGAGGTGCGGAACCATGGCCCAGATGAGGAGACTGCTGGTCAGCCACATGGCCGTCATGACCGGGCCGAGGAGAAATGAGAGCGGTTTCCACTCTTTTCGAAGGTATCGACTAGGGAGTTGAACACCTGCGAGGACCAATTGTACACCGAGCACAAGGCGACTGAAGGCTAGCGTCACAGCATCGAGATTAGCCTGCGTGCCTGTATAGTCGAGCGGTTTGACAAAATTCGTAGCATGAGGGGAGAAGATGACTCCTGCGATCAAGGATATCACTGGAATCCGAGCCATTAGATGGGGGTACACGAGTAAAGGCTGGGGGGTTGAATATACATGCTTCAGAAAGGTAGAATTTCTCCTTGAATAAATAAGATACCAGTCCAAACAACGTAATGAAGCCGCCAAGCACCGAGCAAACGATGTTGAAATTTGTCACTGCCAAGGTAGGCATCTTGGCCAACAGATTCGATACTTTTGTGCTCTCTCTGACCTTCAAAATTCCGAAGCTGGATATCCAGCTAGCGTTATCTGACTCCCGTATCGTCTTCGCTGCTACGCAGAGCAAGCAAGGGCCGGATTGGAAGGACGTTCGTTATTGAGCATCTGGGAATACAATGCTGCCTATATCAGTAAAGAGCGCCATTTGCTCGGCTTTCGGGTACGAGTGAGAGGTATGTAATACGGGATCGAGATAGAATATCTGTCGCGCTTCATGTGGAGGCAAGTGGAGGGATTTGTGACACTTCAACAGGAGGAAGATGACTGTGCGCCCAGCTTATCGTAGATTTAAACAGCTAACCGGAAGGGGGGTTTTTGCTTGGCACAGTCAGAATTGTGGGCTCTAGAACCTTAATTGGTTGAGTGGAAAGCTATCCGTCTTGTTTATTGGATGTCTGTGGTTTGGCGCTGTTGGTTTAATGCCTCTCAAAACAGCGTAACGGCCGTCCCTCAAAACTTAGTTTCTTGCGATATGGTTCAAGAAATAAATTCTACCGAAAAGAATTTTCCATAAGTGCTCCAGAAAGCGGAATACTTATCGACATGACATTGAGATGTTTTCTCCACATCTCAATATTGGATGTGTAGAGATGAAAACGCAAGCCAGAGCAGGGTTTGTATAAAGAAGAAAGAAAATGGGCAATCATATGCTTTTCGCTTGTAGGGTTGACGGGCACGAATCACCACCTGTGCAGCAGAGTGCGGTCACTTTCCTGAACGCGTGGACTGAGTGATATGGATCACGATGAGGAGGTTAGATTAAAAGTATGAATAATGGCGCCAGATACTCCTGCCTCCTCCCATTTTGGAAGTAACTGAATGTCGTTGCACAATAGACTTTAGCTTGCTATAAAATGCCAGCGACACTCTACGACGACTATATACTGCGCCCTGCGTTCATCACTAGTGCATTACGTCACTCGCAGTTCCAAACCACCGTACCATGCACTGTAACGTATACAGTCACGTGATTCAGCTTCGTCCCTTGATTGTGAGAGTCGGAGGCGGCGTAAGCTGTTGATAAGGGCGCCATGGGATACCGTGCATATAAGTCTCGGCATCTGGCGGCGAAGTTTGAGTGGCAAAGGCTTCTTGATAGGGTGGCTGTTGGGGCAAGCTTTCGAGTTGCTCAAGAAACACAGAACGCTGAGGTACTACCCAGTTGAGATCTTCTTGAGGACCCCGCACTATCGCACCTGGTGAACAATTCTGTTGGTGAGGTTGATTGAAAGTTTCCGAGACCATTGGGAATGCTGGGGCCAAAGGTTCATGGTTATTAACACGCCAGTAACCGGATGCATCTGCAAAACCATCATCTTTCAGTCGTTTTATATCGGAAGAGCCGAGACATGGAGGCATAGCCATATTTAGATAAGAAAGCCCATTCTGCGTGTCTGCAGGGGATGCCGAAGAAGAAGCCCTGCCGAGCCCTCTGCCGCTGGGTGCGCCACGCTGGCCCTTTAATTTAGGCTGCGGCGGTTGGTCAACAGGATAGAAATTGCATTCCTTCTTCAGTCTGATGCAACTGGCGCATCGGTTTCGAAGGTCTCCAGGCGCGAGAATGCATCTTATCTTTCTTCGACGGCAGTGTCCTATGGAGTGTTAGCGGACCCGCGGACCATGAAGATAAGTTCAACGTGGCAAAAGAGAGAAAGTGCGAACCACAAGCAACAGAAGTTCTATGGTAGCTTAGCTTGTTTCTCCTCTTTTCGGCTGATGCTGCCCGGGTTGCATCGGCTACAGCTTGATCACGGATGTTGAGGGTTGATGATGACCACTTTAGTTTTCCTCCTTGGTCGGACGCATGCTGGTTCAGTTCTTGAGAGAATAGGTTGCTATCTGGCACTTGTTGTGATAGCTCTGGGGGTATTTGGAGGTTGCCAATCGAACGTAGTGAGTGTTTGAAGTCCACGCCGGAGCTTGGTGGAGGTGGGTGATGGTACGACATGATTATTTGAGTTTTGGCCAAAGCCCATCAATTGAGGCGATGCGCGGATAATTAATCAAAGTAAAGTTTTGGCTTGATGAGCTCATGTCCCATTCACAATGGTCGGGGCAAGGAAACCGCAGTTATCGTCGTCGTCCTATACTTGGAATTTGTGGAGCGGTATTCGCATTTGTTGGGGTGGCCGCCGCTACATCCACGTTTAATCGCTGATCCCCCAGCAAACCGTAGCGTTTAAAGCGGTACCAGCCCACTTGTCCTTATTTGGAAACTCTGGCCAACGAACTCGACCACTGCCTCACTCTATTGACCATGGAGGGTAAGATTCGCTGTATAGATCGTACTACAGCTGTGGCAGTACAAATGACAAAGAGATATATGCACTACTACAGGGTATTTAGAAATGCCCTCTTTTCTTCCGTTTCCATTTTTCATGGTCAAGTGTACTGCTACAGCCTGTAGTAGTAACGTTTATCGCTCGTACTCCGTTTTCAGTAGGGTGGAGGATAATTGGGTGGAGGATATTGGATGGGGGATCATTGGGTCGGTTATGCTGCTGGCGTAACAGGAGGTGGTAGCGGCAGCGGAACCACCGTTATCTCTTGTTGCGAACAGATAGTTGCTCTGAGCGCGTTCTCATCTGTGTTGTCGAATGTCTTTTCCGAATTCCCAATATTCGTGCTATGATGCTCGACATGCTTCCAAGATTGCCGGATTGTGCTCGTCTCATCGATCACCTCGAGCATTTGTAGATATTTCCCACTAGCTAGCTTATTATCTGGAGATAGCCGCTTCATACCTTTCAGCGCAGCTTGAGGAGAAGAATCCTTTGGTGGGCTTCCATCAGACAATCAGGGCTGGTGACTATGAACGGAGGCTACAACGGTCAGGGTTATAGCACAGCGTCTGCCACCATGTTGCTGGAGGATGATCATTGGGTGGAGATTAATGGCTGGAGGTCATTGGGTTTCAGGGTACCCAAAACACGACCGATTCATGAGCTTCATTCATTATAAGAATCGAAGACTCTCAATCGCTGAATGAAGACCATCGGATCATTGTGATGAGAGGTCACCGATTGCCGCATTGAAACTAAACAGAACTCAACCCTAGTTTGAACGCCAGAGCACCAAACTCAACAAGAACTGCCTCATTAGCTCTCTCAACACGTGGTTTTGCCTTTAATTTATTTCTCTTGGGTTCTTTCGCCATCTGACGAAAATGGCGCATGGCATACTGCCAAAGTTGTCGATAACCTATTTCGAATCGATCCGCTCCCATACTGGGCTGAACGACGACAACAGATTCTGACTCCTGATAACGCATTCTTGCGCGATCAGGTTACCATGATTGAAGTTTTTTTTTAAAGCAGAAAATACAGTTTCTCCAGGAGTAATATTGATTAATTGCTTCATGCAATGCGCGCATTCGTATAGATAGTTGATGTCCTCGAACATTGTGTAAAGTGAAGGAATGAGACCAGTGACTTTGGAGATCTCCGTCCAGATTGCTTCGCGAGGCACCTTGTACGCAGAATTGTTCGAAGAAGGCAGCAGCGATGACTGCCTTGCTCGACGTGAAGGTGTACGGGTAGAGAAGAGCGCCTCCAATGATGCTGACGACAATGATTGAGAACCTTCGTCCAAAAATCTGAGAGCAGTATCCGACGACATTCCCTCCAGCCATTGCCCCCAGATTTGCTACGACTTGTATTATTGTGACGGCGTTGGCGCTGAACCCGTATTGGTTCTTTAGCAGGACCGTGTAGAGATCTTGGGAGCCGTGGGACTTGAAAACTCGTTAACAATATTCCAATGCTACTTCTAGAAACATGCTTACCATAAAGTTCATGCCGGCCATGAGAAGCACCAAGTATATCAATATCAACCAATGTTTCTTTAAGGCGACTTTCCCTTCGGCAATAAACGTCCCTCCAACGTTACCACGCTCCTTTCGTACCATCTCACGTTCTCTGTATGCATCGGTCTCTGGTAGGCAAAGTCGGAAAATGATAATTAGAACTGGAGGGCAGGCACCGAACCAGTAGAGTGGACGCCATCCGTGGCTCGTGGTGTTAACCAGACCTCTGGCAAATGCAGCGGCGAGAAGGTATCCAAACGCCCAGCCTTGTTGCAGCATACCAGATAATATACCGCGGACTTCCTCTGGACAGTCTTCGAGAGCTGTTGCCGCTGCGTTTCCATATAGACCACCCATTGCAATCCCATACAGTGATCGGCAGGCAAGGAATTGTTTGTAGGTCTGGCAAAACCCGGTGGCAAGTTCAAGCACGATAAAGAGGATGTTATTAACAACAAACGGCCATTTGCGACCATACCGATCTGCTGCAATACCAAAGACAGCAGAACCCACAGATCGGAACATCAACGTGACTGTGAGGCCCCAGGAGATTTCCGTCGTGGTCTTGTTAAATGTTTCGGCAAGATCGCTAATCGTCATACTGACAGTAAAGTAGTCGAAGGAATCCCAAGTCTGCAGCGGGACATTAGAAATCGCGGCGTTCAAAATGTCACAATGGACAAGACACATACCCACGCGATGAATCCGACCAAGAAGAAAAGCCACTGCTTTCCGCTCACCATTCCCAGAAGCCGGAATGGATTGGGGACCCTGTTCATGGGGGGAATGAGTGTCGTAAAGCGGGTCTGTATATACTCCCCGGCCTTCATCTCGGTCGGGCTATGAGATTCGTGGAACCCGGCATCGCCTCTATTGGGGTTGTCTGTCATGATTGATTTTTATCTTTCCAAGCTTCGCATCAACTGAGATCCATTAGCACTTGTTAGAACGGTTGCGGCAAAATGATTGACGTGGGCCCTTTGCCTGTTGGCGAAGAGGAGTGGAGGTTGAAGGAAGATGGATTACGTACGTCGTCTTTGGTGATAATTGCACGTCTTTCAAGAGCTTTGGCTCACAGCAATGATGCTTCCGAAAGAGCGACTGAGAGAATTGAATGCTTTCCAGATAAGAAGTTTAAAGAAGGGAAATCGCGACTACTTATCATTCTGAGGCCGTTACTCCGCACGGCGACTGTGGAGAAAGGCGGGGTTGACCTACGTCTCGAGTTTGCAATGATGCCATGCGTGGTGGAGGTCGAATCAACACCAACAGAAGGTTATTCCTAGCATCAGTCCATGTCAAGCCCAATGTTTTGATATGTTCCAAGGATTATCGCTCCATAGTCCACGACTTGGAACCAATTACACGTCTAGAATAGAGATTCAGGATCCGATTTATCTTCTTCTTAGCACTGGAGTTGGGTTTCGCTCTAAAGTCCCGATATTTTACCGGGGCCTGACCCATTATCTTCCGCTCTCAAATGCTTTCTGACTGGGGTTTGCGTTTGTCTGTGGCGCCGACAACATAAGCTTCACTCATATTGGTGCAAGGCTTCCACTACTGAAGCTTTCCTTGGCCCTGGATCATTAGTGCGGCGTTTAGTGCGGACTAGTATGTGGATATATGACAAGCTAAGCCTAAGCAGATACTGCTAGCGATATTGAGGCACCAATATGGATTGATCTTGATCCTATCTGAACAACCTTTTAATTGTTTCCCTCATCCCTAGCTATGGCTGATATATGATATTGAGCGACTGTAATATGATATTTGGCTGCTGATTAATTGGTTGTTGAGACTCCTCTCTGTCCACCTGTTGAGGCTGAAGAAATCGCAGTTTCTGTATTCTGCAATACGAATAATTGCCGAACCTGTTCCTGTGGGAATTGTTCCCTGGATTCCTCTACCCTGGATTCTTCTAATTTACTAAAAGGAGGCGCGTCTTGCATATGCGTCTTTTATTCCCACTTCATGGAAAGAGCCAGCCTAGAAGGTTCGAAATTGGTCCTAAACTGTTCGGTGCATGTCTAGTGCTGAGCAAGAGCGGGAGAGGGGCTTCGTAGTGGTTGGTTGTCGTGTGCCGCGGGACAGATTGTGGAGGTTGAGGCAAATTGACTGGCAGACATGCTAATGAGGCGTTCGCTAGTGGTTGGGGGCGTGTTTCTGGGGATTTAGCGTGACGTGGACCGTGCCATGCGGGGTTATTTGTCCTTCCCCCACCGGGCGGTAGTCGACGCTGGGGGGATCTTTTGATGGATGAAGGCAGCCCCCGCACCACGCTAGATCGGCCCTATTCGACAGATTGCCGTTCGTCTCCGCAAAACGATCTGGTTAGATGTGGTGGAATTTCCTAGACGAATCATCGTTCTCTTCTTGATCCACCACTGTCGGACTTCTCCGTGACTGAACAATGAACAGGATCCATGGTACTAGGAAGGAATGGCCCGTGGTAGCTCTATCGGAAATTGTCGGAGGCGGCACTCCCAATCAACCACTGTTATATAGTACGACAATCGCAGGTTGGATTTCTCCGCGGATCAACTATGAAGCTACCACCAGCATCTAGTGGGAATGATCGTCGTAGTGCCTGGCTGTCTGACATTGAAAACGCCATGTGGCGCAAATGTAGCCCAGCTAAGCATCGAATCCTCATGCACCGCCTTCCTTCCTCTCTGGGCATTATGAGTGGGTGATTGAACATGTACCAACTGCGACTCTCTGAAAATGGATTGCGTGGACCCACCTTTATACCCCTTAACCCCCTCCTCTTCTCTCGTCTCATCCTCCTCCCTCTCTGATCTCCCTCCTTTCTGCCCTTCTGCACTTTTTAGCGTGTAGCCTTGTGGCATGGCATGACCCACCCTGCATGCCTGCCAGTGCGCACGTATCGCAATGGACTACGAAAGCAGGAAGAGTGTCATAATACTAGGTGTCTTAGGTTTCGCGAGCCTTCTCATCATGGTAACTCGTCTTGGGATGCGAAAGGTGAGAGGGCAGCGGTTTGATATTAGCGACTACCTCACCATGGGAGCTATAACTTGCTTAGCTGCTCGCTCCAGTTCCGCCACCGTCATTGTGCTATGGGGAAACAACAATTTAACTCCTGCCTATCGAGCTTCGAAGCAGTTCGATGCCACCGAAATCTATCACCGGGAGATTGGAAGCAAAGTGACCCTCTGCGACAGGGTTTTCCATAGCACATAGTAAGTCCTGTCGATATGCACTTCTTATGCTCGTCATGTTAACCTTGTCCCTGCCAGTTTTTGGATCCAAAAGTCCGTTGTCTTGATCCTATATCAGCGGATGCTAGGGTGCCTCATATGGCCTCATCACATAATAAACTTCTATTGGGGTTTCCTAGCCGTCACCTATGTGGTAGTCCAAATATGGACGTTCGTGGAGTGTACTCCTTTTCATTTATATTGGCAAGTGGTGCCGGATCCAGGTATAGATAGATCCCTAGACGCATAAAGAGAATGTTAACCTAGACTATAGGACATTGCACTACAGGTGCCATCCAATTAATCGTGTTTGTTTCACTTAATATGGTCACTGATGCAATGCTCATCGGTCTTCCTATGCCTTACCTCTTCAGGATGAGGAAGCCTCTAAAACAGTACGCCTACCGGGTCGCCATTTATCACTTCTGTCTTGCATATTAATCTCTCTAGACGCCTTTCACTCGTGGGCTTGTTCTCCATTGGCTTCATGCTCCTCGCCATTGGCTTCGTTCGCCTCCCTATGAATTATACCAGAAACTACAACCATTCCCGTACTCGTGAAGCTAATCGTACGACATTGGGATCAGTCGAGATGTTTGCTGCTGCCGTTGTTGCCAACGTACCTACTCTGTTTGCCCTTCGCCCTCGGCATCCAACAACTCATAGCACAGCTACATCTCGCAGCCCGCACTATACCGACACAGCAGGGTTCAGACAGGTGAAGGACTTTGACATCATAACTGCCAATAACATTGAGCTTCGGGATGTGCAAGTTGAGGATGTGGGCGAATTAGAGGAATTTAGGGAGATATCGAACAGTCGCGCTAGTAACGACACAATTCATGTAAGTTTTTATATATCGTCTAGTTTCTTAATGCGGCAACTAGCTAACATAACACTCTAGGTCATAGGTAATGCTGTCTAAGCAGGAGAAGCTATTTAAGAGCTCGTGTTGTAATCTAGCATGTAAATTACAAGGAAATACCTTGAGGTCAGCGTAAGGAGATGTGCAAAATTTACTTTCGCTTGACTACTGGGGAAATGAAATAAAGAGATGTAGTTTCACCCGCTGACAAGTTATCAGCTTGCCGAGTTATAACACTAGTAATTTACCACCCTAACAAACTCTCACGACACTCCCACAAACTCTTACAGGTAATTATTTTCTATATTATACCAGTGTCCGGTAAGTGGCTTCGGGTAGTAGTGGAACTCCTTAGCAGCTGATTCGCATATCTCCTTTGTGGAATATAACGCTCTGGATCTCGATAAAATATCAATTATTTATCCTCAAAGGAGCATTTTGATCTAAATGGCGCATCCTTTCCAAAGTTTACCAGCTTTACCCACTGGTTACCCCACTTACCCCGCATTGCCGTAATCGTAACTTGGTCCGCATTTGCCTTAATCGTACTTGCTTCCGTTCCAACATATACTGGTGCTCACCTGCTAAATTCTGACTTTTGAAATGCAGCTCAAGAATAAACGAGAAGAAACGAAAAATCCGCAAGTATGAAGTTTCTACGGACGTACGGAACACCGACACCGCCGGCAAGGGACTTGTACACACGAGCCTCATGTTCAAGCTGAGGACGCTTGGCCTTGACGCTTTCAAGCTTGACGGCAACCTCCTCGGCAGTGATGATTTTTTTTCCGAGGTAGATCTCACCGAAGCCGCCGCTACCGATCTTACGACCGATTCGGTATTTGTTACCGACGCAAAGATCCTAGAAGAAGAGGCCTTTCAGCACACTGGTCTCTCACCTAACGTTGAAGGCAAGCCAATTTTAGATGAAGTCAAAATGGAAGGGGCAACACGCGAAGCCCACGGGAGAGACATTGCCAGACCGCAGGACTCCGTATTAACACCAGGCTCGGGGATAATAAGTACGCGTTCGTAGTTATACGAAAGGGAGTGTATTAGAGAGTTGGATATCAAGTTGAAAGCGGGTGGAACCAACCACTGTAGTCAGTTTGGGGTCGAAGTATGAACCTTGGGTATCAGGTTGCTGATACGAGAATCGAGGATAATCGAGGCGATCCGATAGGACGAGGTTAAATTATTATCAATGAGAGGAGAGACAGGCTGCTCGTTCACAGGTTGAAATTATGGGATGAAGCACTCGTGGATGCCTGTGAAGGGAGATATTGTGCGTACACACCGAATACGGTGGTCCGAGACTGGCCTAACTGACGAAGTAGGAATGCTGGCTGCCAACGCCAACCGCAAGAAAAAAGACCGCGGGAAGGGCGAGACGGCGAAGATGAAATGACGGCTTTTAAAACCCAATGGACAGAGCTGGTCGGGTCGACACCAAAATATACGCAATTCAAGCAGGTATTTGATAATGGAAAGCATGAAGAGGGCATTGGTCGTTTCGGGACTAGCATGGAATTCCGGAACCATGCAAACGGTCGTGCATAAAAGCGCGGGTCACGAAACTGAAGCTCTCCGAGCCCTATGAGACAAAGACCAAAAGACGCCTCCACAGCTTTGGAACGAAAGATCTGTGGAACTGGGCTGGATAAATTGCTGGATTGTGGCCGGTGGATGTTGTAGTGCATTTTCTCAGAAAAGAATATCCTCTTTCGAGTTAGCAAATCATTTAATACCCATCTAACCATCGACCAGATATGCCAGCCAACCTCTGCAATTTTTGTGAATTGGCAACCATTTTTCTCCACGATCTAAGAGTGGTAATATTCTTGATGCTTTAATTGAGGTAAGAAGGCGACGGAGCTGCGTTGCAGCTTCCTAGCAACACCATCTGCATGCACGATGGACGAATAGAGATGGCAAGAAAGGATACCGAGTTGCAGTCATGATTTAGAGACAACTTAACTTACACTCGAGGCTGTTGCGAGCCGTGTGACAATTAGATAAGTGATGGCTTGTTATATACCGAGTACACTCACGAATGTGATTGGCTAACTTCTCCCTGCACTCAGTTCGCCATTTGGCCCTTTCCTGGTTGCTGGTTCGAGGGCAAGTCATTCTGAATCTAATCACACATTTCACTACCGAAATAGCGCTATATTATATTTACGTGGTCGTAGTGGTTTACTTACGCGTCGTGGCACTTTGCAGCAGAAAATTGAGGTGTGGTCAACGGCTGGTATTATCAGGTGGTGACCAGCAGATTGCTGCTGTTTCCAAATCGTAGGTCATTTACCTCTATCAGCGTACCACTGTCAATCAACACTCACGGGCATAGATGGCAACCGGACGCGCGATTGAGCCACAGTTGAATCCGCATTTAAAAACCATGTAAGCTAATCGCAAGCGAGATGAAGTTGTTGTGGGTCGTGGTTGGGTACGTGACACCTTTGGCCCTATTACTCGTGAATGTCTAGTCCAAGCCTTTTATACTGGTTGACAAACTCTTCAAACAGCTTGTTAAACGCCAAGAGGTCTAAGCGTGTAAGGATGCTCTTGCCCTAATACCCTTGAACACACCCCAGTCACTTGCATAAACAGCTCTTCTGCCTCCTTCCACTGTCCTTGCTTTAAGTTTGTCGACGATAGATTGGCCATGCTGGACAACGTGGTTGAATGCTCGTGGCCTAGCACCCTCTCCTCCATCCAAATCACTTGCACAAACAGCTTTTCTGCCTCCTTCCACTGCCCTTGATTTAAGTACATTGACGCTAGACCGTTCATGCTAGATAGCGTGGATGGATGCTCCGGACCTATTACCCTCTTCCTCATCTCAAACACTTGAACAAACAGCTTTTCTGCCTCCTTCCATCGTCCTTGGCGCCCGCATATTGACGCTAGATTGGACATGCTAGTCAGCGTCTCTGGATGCTCCTGCCCTAGCACCATCTTCTTCGTCTTAGTCGCTTGCACAAACAGCTCTTCCGCCTCTTTTAATCGTCCTTGAATGCAGTACGTCGATGCTAGATTGCCTATGCTGGTCAACATGTCTGGATGTTCCCGCGCTAGCACTCTTTTCCTTATGTCAAACACCTGCACAAACAGCTCTTCCGCCTCCTTCCATCGTCCTTGATGTAGGTACGTTGACGCTAGAGTATCCATGCTCGTAAGCGTGTCTTGATGCTCCTGTTCTAGCACCCTCTTCCTCGTCTCAGTCACTTGCACAGAAAGCTCTTCTGCCTTCTTCCATCGCCCTTGCTTGAGGTATGTTGACGCCAGATTATCCATGCTGGTCAGCGTGTCTGGATGCTCCTGCCCTAGCAACCTAATCTTCATGCGAATCGTTTGCACAAAAATCTCTTCTGCCCCCATCCACTGCCCTTGCTTCAGGTACGTCAACGCCAGATTATCCATGCTGGTCAACAAGTCTGGATGCTCCTGCCCGAGCACTCTCTTCCTCATGTCAATCACTCGCACAGACAGCTCTTCTGCCTCCTTCCATCGCCCTTGCTTCAAGTACGTTGACGCCAGATTATCCATGCTGGTCAACATGTGTGGATGCTCCTGCCCTAAAACTCTCTTCCTCATATCAATCACTCGCACTAGTATGTCTTCTGCCTCCTTCCATCGTCCTTGCTTGCTGTACGTCGATGCGAGACTGCTCATGCTAATAAGCGTGCCTGGATGCTCTTGCCCCAGCACCCTCAAATTCGTCTCCATCTCTCGTACCTGCAGCTCTTCTCACTCCTTCCATCGTCCTTGATTCCGGTACGTCGACTGCAGACTGGCCATGTTGGTCAGCTTGTCTGGATCGTTGTAGGAGCGGCTCACGTCATTGCGAGGCATAGTTTTTGAAGAGCTGTGAGAATAGATGCTGCAATAGACGCTAGCTCTGAGTGACTGGTGTTCGCTTGCTGGCTGCCTATTGCCACGCATGGTACAGATTACCCTCGCGTCAGACAGCTGCAGCCGCTTTACCAATGATGACTAAGCACATAATGATGACTAAGCACAATTGTAACCGTTCGCTGTGGGGTTACACTAATCCAAATCGGTTAACGCAGTTGCTTTGATTCGAGGTAGTAAGGCCGTAAAGTTTTGATAAGACCCCCTCAGAAGTATTACCCATGCCACATGTACCTTCATTAGTGATTGTACTCATCGGTGTTCAATATTTGTTTAAAGTAAGAAGAACGTGTCATTACAAGCTCCATCATAACTCAGCAGTCGCTAGAGGCATAAGGGAAAGGCGAAGAGAAAGCGAGGCTGTGATGTATTCCTCAGTTGATAAAAAATATGTCAGCCTCGTTGATTTTGTAAGACTTGGCATGTACTGTACAGTACGTCATCGGTCTCCTTGCTAAAATTTGCTTGTTTCAGGCTAGCGAGGTGTCAGGGCGCGCCCCAGGGACATCTTGGCCCATAGCGTCCTCGCCTCGATTCTTCCAAGATTGCGTTCCCAGAGCCAAGTGGCCATCTCCAACTTCTCAATTGCCCCCTTCGTCCTCAATATCACGCATTATTGGTGATAAATACAGTCGTAATGTCTGTGACAATGCGCTCTTCAAATGTTCAAGCCCTCCTCCTCTTCTCCTTCTCCCTCGGATCCATCGCAGCGCCGGCCCAAGCCCCTGTCGATCCGGCGTATCCCATGATAACTCCCCCGCCAACACTCGTCGATCGCGCTCCAACGCCCGTTGACAGGCGCGACTTTAATGTTGGCTCCTATCTCGACGGTGTTTTTTCCGATCTAGGCAACATCCCAAGCTATGTAGCCAGCGGGTGTTACGGAGGAACGAGAAGGCTGGCCAACTACAGGACGAGAAGGGGGAAAGGTTGCGTAAGACCGACCCGGGTACCTGGAGGGGCAGCGGATAATAGTAGTTCCGGAAGTATCACGTGATGGACTCGGAGGACTCAGGAGGGAGTCCTAGGAGTCCAGGACTCGATGGACTCGGGTGAGTTCCTTAAGAGTCCATAAGGCACGACGCCACTATATAAGCAGTTAGTTAGTTCTTAGATAGGAGCTTCGTGCTCAACTCAATACAGTATTTGTTATATACTAGTAACGTGTTTTACGAAAGCCTTTGTGTCTGATCCCCTGCCTCCTCTGATAAGTTAACCTTACGCACTAAAGATCCCCTGCCTCCTCTGATAAAAGTTAACCTTACGCACTAAACCTCTGTGTCTATTACCTGTGGTAGTAGTCAGCGTTACAGCGGGGTCCCGAATTTCTTCCAAGATCTCCCAACTGGCGGGGCAGTCTTAAGCAAGCTTAACATCTCAAATGGCGACTTAGACGCGCAACCAACAAAGGTGTTAAATATACCGTAAGTTTCCCTCGGAGCGCTGGTACTCATCAGCTCATGTACCCCTAGCGGTTACGCAAATTGGACAGAGGATGGATGGTCACTCCTCGTCCACGGTAACGTTTATAAACAACCAAACATCTCCGAGAGCAAACTAAACGACCTCGCAAACGTGTTTCTAATTGGAACGGACATTAAAGACCTCCCAGAATCCCAACAGGTGCAAGCGCGCAACCTCACGGCCGAGATATTCGTTGTTGCCCAAGACCATGTTAATATCAGCTTCACAGTAGTACCAGATGTCGCACAGCCGTCAGGCCAAGCTGGGGCCCTCGTTGTTGCCAAAGCGGGGAGCCAGGAAATCATATTTCCTGAGCAGACCACAGACGAAGGTGACTTCGCGCAATTCATTGGGCTGAAAAACACAACTGGGACTGGTGGGTCACATCTCCTCGCTGGTAATGATACGACTTCAATCCAAGTTCTCAACTACTATGCTCTGAATGCAACAGGAGGAAATGCGACGGGGTACCTCGTGCCCCCCACCGGCTTCACTGTCATTTCAGACATTGATGACATCTTGCGTGTTACTAAGATCTACAAACCTGCCGAAGGCTTGCTCAACTCCTTCGCCCGCCCATTCACATCTTGGTTAAACATGCCGGCTCACTACGCCAAATGGGCATCTGCGGTCCCAGACTTACATTTTCACTACCTTACCACCACCCCTGATTTTCACTACCTTACCACCACGCGGTCCCAGACTTACATTTTCACTACCTTACCACCACCCCTGAGCAAGTCACTCCAAACTACATGGACTACATTTTCAAGACTTACCCTCACGGCTCCTTCGACACGCGTCCTCTGAATTTCAGTGACGGTTCGGCAACACTCTCGATTCGAAAGTTCCTGCTCCAGCGCGTTTTTGAAACCTTTCCACGGCGGAAATTTGTCTTAGTCGCTGATACAAGCAACTCAGACGTTATGTCCGATTACCCTGCGCTCGTTGGCGAGTTCCCGAACCAAGTGCAGTGCATCTGGCTCCGGAACACGTCCTCAACGGACTCGGATGACAAGTTTCCTTATAATACCAAGGGCTTTAAAGACGTGGATCCGAAGAAGTACATGTTTTTCAATGTGCCAGATGACCTGACTGGCCTTGATTTTGCAAACGGGCAGTGCCTCAACTCGACTGTT
>JPJZ01000759.1:0-26167 GCA_000750815.1 Pseudogymnoascus sp. VKM F-4516 (FW-969)
TCTCCCCCCCTCGCTCACCTCCTCCCTTCCCCTCCCCTCGCTCATAGTCTTCGACCTAGACTACACCCTCTGGCCCTTCTGGGTCGACACGCACGCCTCCCCACCCCTCAAGCCCCTCTCCTCCTCCACCACCCCGCCCTACACCCACGCCGCGCGCGACAAGCACGGCGAGGAATTCGCGTTTTACCCGCACGTGCCTGCGCTCCTCGCAGCGCTGGACGCGCACCCGAGAGTCAAAGTGGCGGCGGCGAGTCGGACGGGTGCGCCGGAGGTGGCGAGGGATTTGTTGAGGATGTTGCAGATTCCGTGGTTTGATGTTCCTGCGCCGGCACCGCTGGATACCTCAGCGGACGATGCGTCGTCTGCGGGGTCGACGTCGAAGAAGGCGAGGGAAAAGGAGAAGGCTCTTGCTAAGGCGGCGGGGAAGGATAGGGGGGCGGTGGGGAAGGCGAGGAAGTCGATTGAATTTTTCTCGTATATGGAGATTTATCCGGGGAGTAAGAAGAAGCATTTTGCGAAGCTGAGGGAGGCGACGGGGGTGGAGTTTGGGGATATGTTGTTTTTTGATGATGAGAAGCGGAATAGGGAGGTGGAGGATTTGGGGGTCACGATGTGGTGGGTGCCGGATGGGTTGGATGGAGGAGAGTTTGAGAGGGGCGTGGGGGAGTGGAGGAGGAGGAGGGGTGTTGGGGGTGCGTGAAGGGGGTGATGATGGGGATTTGTTTTAGGTGTGAAGATATCCATCTGGCTCTGGTATAGTTCATAGACTACGAGTAGGTATTGGTATTAGATACTGGCAATGCGAATTCACGGTATAGAAAATACAAAACAGATTGAAATTATAATTGGTGGTATTATAATTAATAAAACTAAATATAAATATCTAAACCATTTCTCAAGAAATACACACAGTTGCCCGTCCAAGGACATACAATAGCTTGCCGACTAGGAGTTTGAGATGTACAGAAATCAATACAGCATAATAGATACAGATCAGATGCAGAATTGACTCGTTGACGCTTAGGTCGGGTATCTCGTCTACTATCGTCGCTCATATATATATGCTGTACACCCAAACATCCTACAAATCCTTAAAATATATATATCAAAACATGCTCCCATCAAGTAAAACATGCTCGCTGTCGAAAAAATAGCACAAATCGTCTCGTCCTCCTCATTCCTTCTTAACTCTCGTCTTTTTCACTCCTTCTCAACCCTCTTCTTGGACATCACCATCACAGGAGGTAACCGTCCCATAACGTACTCCGGACCCTGAATCATTCTCAGCGCGTCTTCTTCCGACCAAAACGAAGCCTCAAATCTCTTCACTACTATGGCAGCCTCCTCAGCCTCCACGTCCACAAACTCGATCTCGCGCTCCTCCTGCACCGGTCCCATCGCACGTGGGATATTACTCAACCACGTGCGACTTGAGCCACGCACAAGCACCACGGCCTCAAGGTGAGGAAACGACTTGACAAAGCAGGTCTTGTCGTAGCTCTCCCAAGGCCGCTTCTCGCGGGTGTCGACCGAGTCGAGGGCGACGACATGGACGTGCTGCAGATCCAAGGGCGTGGCCATGGAGGCACCGAAGTCGCGGAGCGAGTCGTCGTAACCCATGGCGCCCCGACGGGGGAAGTAGAGGGTGTCGTTGGTGGGGTGGAAGGGGATGTGAGAGGGTTTGTTGGCGGTCCCGAAGAGGAGGGGATAGGCACGCTGGGCTTCGTGGCGGCTTTCGCGGTTGGTGTGGAGGAGGGCCGGGGGTGGGGTGGGCGTGCGGAAAGACTGAGTTGTTGGTTCGTAGTGGATTGTGACGACGCGGGGGGCGACGTCAAGGGCGAAATGCCACACTTTTAGGCGGAGCTCAGGATAGAGCTGGGGAAAGAGGTGGAAGGATGTGAGAGGCGGTGGAGAGGAGGTGGAGGTGGTGGAAGAAGTGGACATGGTATCAGCGAGTGACTTGGTTGTGAGGGCCAGGTCAGGTGTAGTGGGTGTGAGGTCCTTGTAGGAGCACTCCTCGTGATGAATTGCGTGAGGCATTGTAGGTGAGATTCAGGTCGAGATGCCTCTTCTTCTTCTTATAATGCTGTTCTGCGTTCTTCTTGACGTTCTTGACCAGGCGTCGGTACACATTGAATTCACGTCCGTTTCCGGGCGTTGGTGGCGATTCAAAAGTGGTAATGAGATATCCGATGGCGTAGTCGTTCTGGATTGTAAGAGTATTGTTCTGGAAGAGCCTTGGTTCATTGCATTGACGAAGCGTACTTTTTTCCGTGTTATAGAGCGAAGCTGGGCATCAACATGAACATGGGGAAGGCCTCGGCCCTATATATAAGAAATGTGAATAAATCGTCGAATATTAGGCTCGTGTGTCCCTAAACATCCCTGGCGCGCACCCTTGGAAATGGCTGGGCGGCTGGGATCGATTGGGTGGGACTAAACCTATAATGGTGGCTGGTGCAAGGTAGGTGGACTGACAATTTATGGAATCTGACCACTATGACGACACGTCGACGAGCTAAGAGACGCCGAGGCCTGGCGGGATAGACATGAACAATTCGCGAATAGGCGGCGAATAAACAAAGTAGTTGAATTGGGAATTGATGAAGCAGCGAAATATAGTCGAAATATAGTCCTATTGACCTTGTTAGAAGAGGAGGAGAAGAGAGAAGATATAGAGAAAGGAGGGCAAACTGAGCGGAAGAGAAAGAGTTCAGTTGGTGGATATTGGTGGTTGGGGAAAAAAGGTACGGTACCTGTCACCAGCCAATATGCGGTGCGATGGGTCGAAACATATGTTTTGAGGGATATATTTCCCTTCCCTACACCGCACAGAGGAGAGTCAGCAGTAGCCGTTAGACTGATAGTATAAGACAGAGTGAAAGACAGGAGTATAATATCGAAAACAATATGTGGAAACAGAAAATAACGCGATGATGTGCTCAATTTCTAGTTCCCGCACTGCGCAGTGAAGGAAGCAGGCAGTGGACAGTTTGAGAGGAAGTAGTAGAAGATAGAGTATAGTACAGTATAATACAACACAATATGTAATATAATAAAGCTATTCCTATACAAAACAACGAATTATACTCCAGTATTCCTATAATTGGAAGAGTTGAAGCTGGAGAAATGGAGAAGTTGAGCCGTGAATTAAACTGCTCTAAGTGCGAAATCCACAATCGAAAGGACAAGGGTTTCTCAACCTTGGCGCCAAGGTACTTGAGACCCCAGCGCCATATGTATGACACGCGAAGTACCAGACATTGATCTACGTGGTACGTACCTCCAAAACGATTGATTGCCGTTATTTGCGTTTGCGATAAGATAAGCCCAACGCCATGCCACGAATTTCTCCCACAGGGCTACACGCGAGGTCTCACGTTTGATGTGCCAAGACCGTTGACAACGACGATGACAATAGAACCGCCCCTGATGCCGCCCATGCCCTCGGCGCTGACCTTTAAGCTGGTTGCCCGCTGTTCTGTAAGTTCGACCTAAGGAATTTTAACTATGTGAACCTGCCCTAACACAAACTCAGACCACCAAGGCACGTGCAGCCACGCTTGTCCTCCCTCATGGCCCTGTCCAGCTCCCCCTCTTCATGCCCGTTGCGACGCAGGCGTCTCTCAAGGGCCTCACGCCAGAGCAGTTGGAAGATACTGGATGCCGACTATGCCTAAACAACACCTACCATCTCGGCCTCAAGCCCGGTCAGGAAGTCCTCGACACAATTGGCGGGGCACATAAACTACAAGGCTGGAAGCACAACCTGCTCACTGACAGCGGCGGGTTCGTCTTCCCCTGAAACCACCAACTACCACCCTCAACCTCAACCCCAAACTAACTTCCACCCCCTGCAGCTTCCAAATGGTCTCCCTCCTCGAACTAGCCACCATCACCGAAGAAGGCGTCCGCTTCCTCTCCCCCCACGACGGCTCCCCCATGCTCCTCACCCCCGAACACTCCATCAGCCTCCAAAACACCATCGGCTCCGACATAATCATGCAACTCGACGATGTCCTCGTGACCACCTCCCCAGACACCGCCCGCATGCGCGAAGCCATGCTCCGCTCCGTCCGCTGGCTTGACCGTTGCATCGCCGCGCACGCCAAGCCCGAATCCCAAAACCTCTTCTGCATCATCCAGGGCGGTCTCGACTTGGACATGCGGCGCGAATGCTGTGCTGAAATGGCTGCGCGGGGGACGCCGGGGATTGCGATCGGTGGGCTCAGCGGGGGGGAGGCAAAGGCGGATTATTGCCGTGTGGTGGATACGTGTACGGGGGTGCTACCGGAGAATAAGCCGCGGTATGTTATGGGGATTGGGTATCCCGAGGATCTTGTTGTGAGTGTTGCGCTCGGGGCGGATATGTTTGACTGCGTGTGGCCGACGAGGACTGCGCGGTTTGGGAACGCGGTGACGGGGAAGGGGATGCTGAATCTGAGGCACGCGAAATATGCGGATGATTTGGGTCCGATTGAGGAGGGGTGCGGATGTAGGTGCTGTCGCGTTGGGGAGGGGGGATTGGGGGTCACGCGGGCGTTTGCGCATCACCTTGCCGCAAAGGAGACGGTAGGGGCTCATTTGCTGACAATGCATAATGTGTGGTATCAGTTGGAGTTGATGAGGCGGGTAAGGCAAGCGATTGTGGAGGATAGGTATCCCGTGTTCTTGAGGCAGTTCTTTTCGGATCTGTACGAGGGAGATAGCGAGAGGTATCCGGAGTGGGCCGTGGATGCGTTAAGGGGGGTTGGAGTGGATCTTAAGGGGGCGGAGTGATGGGTGGATATTTAGGGGGCGGGATGACGGGTGGAGTTGTGGGGTATGTTTCTCTGCATGACAACACGTAGAGTTGGCACATAGACAGCAGGACTCATTGTTGCTCGAAGTGTATAGAGTAACTACGATAAACTTAACAGCGCCCAGCCGCTTAATGTTATCCGGACCGCACTATTCAACTTGTAGGATTTGTGTCATGGATAATAGGGGAACGCCGCCTCGTAGGGGGCTGTCCATACCCCTGAGTTTTGTTGTTTCGGCTGAAGAGATTGTCAGTCGCTAAACATGATTTGACTTGCGGTTCTTTTCCTCGGAGAGACATTCATTAATAGGGTTTCTCCCAAGCCACTCTTTAATAATGGTTCTTCTTGTGAGTTACGCAACAAATAGGGGTTGATTCCGAAAAAAGAATCAGTTTACATGCGGTTATTCTCTTCGGCGGGACATTCAACAAATAGAGAGAGATACCGAAGCACTTGGGTTCGCCTGCAAAATATTTAACAATGGAGTAGAGTGGTATTCTCAAAACAATCAGCGTTGGCTTGGGGGCCGCGTCTAAATTTTTGCTTCTGCCTGAATCCTTCCCTCCTCGGCATCAACTTGGCACCTGCAACTAACTCCTTCCCTCTTCCGCGCCAGCTTAACCGCTCCACCAAACCTAGATTTGAATCTTATGCCTCAACTTAGCCGCTGCACTGGACGTCCTGTCTCAACTTATCCGCTGTAGCTTACCCCAGATTCGATCATTAGTGTTCACATGTATTGTCAGGTCTATTATTGGATTTGCCAAGGCTGGGGTAAAGAGAAGATACAGGAGGAAAACGGTTAATCATATTCTGTCTCATATCAATCCAGGAAATTACGTAGGTGCAGTCATTTCCAGTTGGGCTCATAGAAAAGTATAAAGGGGACGATCAATCCCTCCAAATATCATCTTCTCTCCCCATCCACAATTCCAATTCCAATTCCAATTCCAATTCCAACATCAACAACTTAAACCAAACCAACCCCCCCTTCCAAAATCCTCCAGCCAACATGAAGTTCTCCATCGCCGCCCTCGCCCTCGTCCTCAGCCTCGCTGTCGCCGCCCCAGCCCCTGAGCTGATTGACCGCGACGCAACCGCCATCGCCGACAACGTCATCTCCATGCTCGTGGAGCGCGGCATGCTCGAAGCCCGAGCCTGCTCGGGCAACTCCGTCTGCTCTCAGGGGAAGTGCTACTCTGTTTTCTGCATCGGCAACGGGCCCAACAATTGCTCTCGCAATCCCACTGGCAAGACCTGCTAAACTATGGTGAGTGGGTGATTGGTGTTGTGGATTCCAAGGAGATCGTTTTTTGGCTGACGGGTCTGTGTGGATTGGTAGAACTGGGTCGGTCACAAACAAACGGCATCGGCTCCAGGTTATCGGCGACAGCGGATTTCGGCTCAGATATAGCAGATGTATCGGTTTGGGGGCTTGTGGGTCCTTGATTTGGGGTAGATAGTCATTCGTTAAACTTACCAGAGAATATATTATTTTACGGGTGGCTTTTCGATGATCATTGTTGACATTTGAAGCCGAGAACTATAGGAGTATATCTGTTTACAGAAATTATTACTATAGTTCGAAATAATTGGCTTTAATAATTATAGCGTTTAGTAATTAAGAGCTTTTATTTTGTATACAGTTGCTATAAATAATGATATTTCAGACAGTCCTGTTCTATACTTATAGGCGGCACAAGCAATATGGTATGCGTGAAGTGGCGTGATCTATGATAAGTCCGCTCTCTGTTTTTAGCTTCACTCTATCGACAGTGCTATGAACACTTTAATTGACGGCCATCACTTGTTTGGTTAAGATATCATACACACCATATCCTCTTTTGTGATCTGACACCTTATAATTGATATAATGTCTCGCAAGCTAGACACGCCGACATCACCTTGTACTAGAAACGTCCACATCTACGATAACGATGGCCATGTCCTCGGCGGTGAGTTCCTCATGTAGCAACTATAGAATATTGAAGCTGACGTGTAAGGGTTATACCAAAATGGGTCGGTTAATAATTTAACCTTATATGATATGTGTACTGTCTTCATTATTACACCTGAACCGTTTACTCTTTTTCGCCTTAACGAGGATGGATCTACCGGCCCTAGAGTATTTCGGACCAGAGTTACTGCGTTTCCTACATCATACATTGTTCTGTCGAGCGGTAAGCATAATTATAACTCGTATACTATAAATGTCTAATAAGTCTATATAGATGGCAAGCCGATCCCAATCCAAATCTCGGATGAATATGCCAGGCGGCGTATAATAACGAAAGATAATACGTCATCGAAGTTAACTACAACAGTAAGCTGGCCTTTGCTATAAGAGGACCATTTTGCCAGCGTGCTGTTAGCTTGCTGTTAGAGTCGTCGCCCCCTTGTCGCCGCTATCTATTGTCATCCTAATTGTTTTCGCCACGTCTTGTTTATTCCCCTAAGGTTCACTACAATACAGGTGCTCACTTAGGCGCATTCTTTGAGTATTTTACTGTTCATTTTAAACTAGGCTTAGACGGCGGTGCCCATATAATTAAACTCACATTTCGTTTCATTGCTAATAATGTAAACAGCAAAAATGTTTCCGAAACCGAGTTAGGAGCCGAGATGGCCAATGTGTGATGACCGGTATACCAACCCTCCAAATCGAAGATTTCACGTTATTCAATTCTACGCACATATTCCCATATGCACGGGAGCAGGCTTGGGTTGATCAAAGGCTCGCGAGATGCGTTACAGATACATCATCTCCTCAGGACCAAGAGGCGACAGAGATACACTTGGTTCAGAACGGGTTACTATTAAGCTTAAATGCCCGAGCGCTGTTTGAGACGTATGTAATCACAGTAGATATTAATGTATGAGGCGCATATACTCTTTAACAAAAATAATAAGTTACTAACACTACTATAGGATAGCTATAAGATTATCTGTTTGACCCAAGATGCATTAGGTGTAGATGGCCGAACACTGCATCTGAGCTGTACGGACCCGGAGAACCCAGACCGAGTTCCCAACGAGCTATTACAATGGCATTACCGGCAAGCCGTTTTAGCTAAAATAAAGGGTGGGGGGCAAAAGACGTGGGAACTGCAATTGACCGATTGGGGGGACACAATTGGTGAGATTCGAGAGGAACCGGATGCCGCGGAGAGAATGGAGGTGGAATTGTTCACTCGTCTTGGTCCTGGCGAGATAGACTATAGTTCAGCACGTGAATTACGCCCGCCTTAATTTGCTTCTCTATTATCTGGGCTAGGATAGTTGGGATCCAGCTACGATATGCAGATATATAGATTTTGGTCTATCATTAGAGTTATTATTCACATGAAGCAAATCACAACTTAAATAACAGAATGGTGAGCCTATGATTAAATCGCTGTTTGTTTATCTATTCATAGGCGCAAGTCTGTTTATAAATACCAGCGTAGTTTTCCTGGTATCTGTAATCCAGAATAAATATACTCGTATGCCACTTGAATTCTCTTCGCTATCTGGCTATACAAAACGTTGCTATATATTAACTTCAAGAAACTAACCAATATGGGAAATACTGGAAGCAAACCCGGTGACGCTAGGAGGCGCAACGGTATAATTGACGCCATGACCGAATATCATCGCGATAAAGCGTCAAAGTATCAGAACCGAATCCAACCTAGCATAGGGTTTGGTAGCTGGAGGAATAGGAGGTAAGTTATAAGGCTAGATAACAGCAGCCTGGTCTTTTATGTTTTCGACATTACAAATCTGAAAGAGAAAATAGGGGTATGGGGCAATACTACCAAAACATGCACAACCAGGACAAGGCGAGCTATCATACCAGAGAGAAGAATAGGTGGAATAGATGGCGCAGATAATGTGCAGTTACCTACAGAAAAGGAAAACATGACAGACGCTAGCCGGTTCTAGCCTTGCTTGGGCTACTGTATTTGTAAACAAGACCAGCGAGATTTTATCGAAGGACTAATAATATACAGTCATTAACTTGACATTCTGGAACTTTAGATACTGGTGAAATGCACAGCCGGTGGACTAGAGAAGAGAGGCATAAACTTCTATATTCCTAAAAGATTGAATCGAATAAATACGTTTATAGTATCCAATTCTCCCCATTATGACGCTTGTTGTTGTGCCTTCCACGCAGCATGCTTACGGTAAATATCATGGCGGAAAGTATGCTTCAGATTGGCTACCACATCTCCATCGAACCCCAGCACAGCCTGTACAGCGCCAAAGCCACACAAGCCATTCTTGCGATCAATAAACCAGGCGAACGTCAAGCCGCCACCCCAAGTCAACGTCCGCTCGCCGTACCAGCCATCGACATCTTCCAGCGTCAGAAGGCCACTTAGGCCGTGGCCAACCTTCATCCCAGGCTCTGTGCCCACGGCAAAGAAAATGCCCATTGGACTAGCCAGAGCAGCTTCATGCCCCGCGGTCGCTTCGGGACTAAGGTGGTGCTCGAACATATCGTCAACAGTAGCGGGCTTAAGCACCTTCCCATCATTTGCCAGTAGCGAACGAAGGATCTTGATGTAATCCTCGCCGGCCATGAACATGCCGTGGCCTCCAAAGTCCCCCTTGGAACGTTTATTCGGTTCCCCACCCCCACCAAGAACAACACGGCCCAAAGCCTCCGGATCATCTGGATTGAGGTCGACGAGGCGCGCGCGTAGATCCTCGCGTGTGATGGGGTAGAACTGCGCAGAGTTGATGCCAAGCGGGTCAAATATACGCTTCTGCATGTGCTCGCCCAGTGTGCCACCCGTGGCACGCTCGACAACGCGACCAGCCCAGTCCAGGCTGGGGCCGTACATCCAGCTTTCGCCCGGATGGAAAGCGAGAGGGTACCCGAAGGCTTCCTCGACTGTACGACGCTCGCCTTCTTGCAGAGGGGCGAATTTCTCGTTCCATTTCGCGATGTCGGGGTTCATGAAGTGGTAGACTAGGCCGGAGCTGTGCGTGAGTAGCATCTCGAGCGTAATGGGGCGGCGGGATGGCTCGAGGATTGGGGTTTCGCCGTCTTCGGAGAAGCCGGTGATGACCTGCCTCGTGGCAAGCTCGGGCGCGACGGATGACAAGTCACCAGTCAGGGTTAACAGCCCGTCCTCGACGCATTGTAGAGCGGCGATGGTGGTGAGAATCTTGGTTGCCGAAGCTAGGAACAGCACATCGTCGAGCTGTTGGGGTAGCTTCTCGCCCGATAGTAGGGTGCGCTCGCCGAGCGCCTTGTCATAGGCGAATTTGCCTTCGGCGTCGGTGGCACATATAACGGCGCCGTTGATCTTGCCAGCGTCGATGGCTGCCTGGAAGCTTGTCTCCATATCTTCGTCGGCCATGGCTTCTTCCTTTTCTATTAGGAGGGTCGGTGTCTCAGGTTGGGTTTTTTAGATTAGCCCTCTCGGGATGGCAGGTGCAAACGTTTATATCTCATGTCGTCCGTCCAGTCCACCACAAGGCACCCATTATATGCAACATCAGGGTCGAAATGCAGGCCGCCGTGTTAGTGGCGGGGTTGATGGAGCTATCCCAGGCTAAAGCCGAACAGCGGGGCCGCAACGCGGAGTTCAGGGACGCTTATTAGCTGGGATGGGAAACTACAACAGTACCCCTCGTTGCTGATCTAAAAGGTTCAACGCCTGCGGAAAGAAACATCTAAAATGGGGTTTAACTCCGTATCCAACACAACAATCGTGCATAAGCGTTCAATATTTATACAATTATAAAACCTTCTAATCTAAGTTGGGAACCATTAATTTGGCTAAAACAATATAATCTCCGCACGTGATCAGGGCCAGACCAACGCCCAGATACTCCACAGCTTCCGTTGGCGCATCCCGGCTTCCGCGGAACCCTAAGACACTTATCTTCGTGTTCGCGACATCTTCTCCGGCTTCAATCCTGTCATAATTACCAATGTTATAAGCTAAGCTATACATGAGCTGGCAGGAATTGCCATCGGACAATGCGCGCAACCCTCCGTAGGTCCTGTGATGCTTGTGCCAAGGCAAAACTCAGCTGCGACCTCAGGACTCCACAGTGCTCGCGCTGCGTCAAGAAGAAATCCACGTGTGCTTACGCAAACGAGCCGCTCACCACTTCCTCAAATGGTTATGCTTCATATTCGTCGACGTCGGGAAGTAGTACGCCTACGGTAGAGGAGTCATCTATAATCGCAAGAAATGGAAATATCAAATCCACATTTGAGGAGGCGCCGACAGGGTTGTTGAACCCGGCCATTGCTTCTTTCGACCCTTTCGATTCGTACCCGCCGGCGAGGCTTCCTCGGGTGGTTGTGCAGCATCTTATTCATCATTGTAATGTTCCTCCCTTATCAATAATTACTTTCCCGTCACTAACCTGCTCAGTCCTGTCCAACATCGCATTCCAATACTACCCGTTGGATCTGAATTCGGAATCAAACCCATTCATCGTTTCGTGGTGGCCTCGAGCTCTTGCAGACCCGGCATTATTCCATGTCTCGTTACAGACAGCGTCTCTGGACCAAGAGCTACGGTCTCAGAAAGGATTCCCAATTTCAGAGCTGCTCATGGCCGATTCGGTGTCTCTGGTGAGACGAAAGATTGAAGACTCGTCACTGGCATTTCAAGACGAGACCGTGAATTCGGTGGTCACATTGGCCGCCATTGAACATGGCAAAGGGAATGTCGAAGCGAGCAGAATGCACATTGATGGAGTCAAACGGATTGTTAGCATTCGCGGCGGAATTAACGAAGTAAAGCGCACAAGCCCCCTCACGGCGAGAATGGTTTCCTGGATATCATTACTGGTCACGGGAATCCCCCAATTCCAGGTCCAGGATGACTTTGGCTCTGGAAGCGGAATTGATTCAACAATGCAGTGGCACCTAGCTTCTATGGCTCCAGAACTACAGGAAGGGACTCTCGATAATATCGACGTTGATCCTGCCATAGGAAACATTTTAACCCGTCTCCGGAGCATATTCCACCAACCACATCTATCCAGCTTGTCAACCACCGAGCTGCATGACTTGACATGCTTTGTCGTGCATAAGCTGTTGCTACTGCCTACACTCTCATCGGCGGATCCAAAGCGATCAGCCTCTTCCGAGTGTCTTCGGTACGCTTTGGTTCTCTACATATTGGCCATCCACGGAACGACATATTATTCTCAGCATCACTTGACAAATACTGTCCTACTTGAGCTCAAGGGGTATTATGCGGCTTTGAGCCACGCAAACCACTCTTATGGGCTATTAGAAATCTGGGTCTCCTCCGTCGGCATGGTGACATCTACCAGCACAACTGACTGCCAGTGGTTCACGAACCAAGCTCGAACAGCTGCAGTGGCCCTCAGCCTGCACACATGGGAGGATATTCTCCCATACTTGGAGAGCGTCCTGTGGGTGAGAACACAGCATGAGGCGGCCTTTCGAGAGAGATGGCAAGAGATATTCACCGAAGTTTGTTAACGCCACATATCTCATGCGAGTCTCCAAACCACTATGTCAAGAAGCCCCCGGAGCCCCCAAAGTCCCAACGACGCAAAGTTATGCTGATGAATCCGGAAGCCGGAGAAGCTTACTTGCTTGCTCATAACTCAGATGGTCAGTGCGTTGGTGATTCGGAGTCTAGTCCTATTTAGGACTAGACTCCGCATGCGAGGGCGCAACGGTAAATCGGAGCAGGGGCCTCGAACCCTTGCAATCCATCGGAGTCTAGTACAAATTGGGCCATTATGATTTTATCATAAGCAGTCAACAAAGAGCTATCGACTACCACGGAAGATTCTGCTTACAAAATGACGGCCTCATGTGTATATATTCATCTTGCCTGGCTCATTGCCCTTTCTCATAGGCTGAATACCCGAAATTCGTGTGTTTGAGCCTCCGTGTGGGCCAACAAATGCTCTCCGTATCGCCCAGTTCATATAAAGAAAGGGTCTCTCCCTCCAGAGATATTCTACAGACCTACGAATCGACAAATAGGCTAGAATTAACGGCTGGTATGCACCATGGCCTCAATTGTCGAACCCAGTGCTGCCCTTTCTGCCGAGAATGGAACACATGTTGCGCAACGTGGTAGCTTTGGCGGGATGGAAGGGGTACTGCCAGATCTCCTATCCGGGCTCAGCGGTTGGCAGATCGCAGTTACCATCTTGTTCATTCTGATTGCCTACGATCAAAGTACGTCACAACGGCTGCTAAAATCGTCCACAACCTACTAACGCACTTCCAGCTATGTACATTATACGAAAAGGCCCAATCGCCGGACCGACCTTCAAAATTCCGTTCATGGGCCCCTTCATACAAAGTCTCCATCCGAAATTCGATGCATACCTTGCACAGTGGGCAAGCGGGCCACTTAGCTGTGTCTCCGTATTCCATAAGTACGTTGAGTTATCCCCCATTTAATGAGGTTATGCTAACTTGTTCACACGCAGATTTGTCGTTCTGGCTTCAGACCGCGACCTTGCACACAAAGTCTTCAAGTCACCGAATTACGCCAAGCCATGCTTGGTTCCCATCGCAACCGAAATCATGCGTCCATCGGCATGGGTCTTTCTCAATGGCAAGGCCCATGCTGAGTACCGCAGAGGATTGGCCGGTCTTTTTACCAACAAAGCTCTGAGTACATACCTACCAGTCCAAGAAAAAGTCTATATCGATTACTTCGATAGATTCGTCGCAGCCAGTGAAGCAAATGGAGGTAAACCAATGGGGTTCATGGGACATTTCAGAGAGATCAACTGCGCGTTATCATGTCGAACCTTCTTTGGCGATTACATTTCTCAAGATACGGTCAAGCGGATCGCAGACGATTTTTACCTCGTTACCGCCGCTCTGGAGCTTGTCAACATCCCCTTATCGATCTATGTTCCCTTTTCCAAGTGCTGGCGAGGGAAACGCATCGCAGATGCAGTTCAAGCCGACTTCACAAAATGCGCCGCCACTTGCAAGGCGCACATGGCCTCTGGTGCTGAGCCAAAGTGCATTGTCGACCAGTGGGTTCTACACATGATGGAGTCCAACAGATACCGGGAACGAATCGCCGCTGGAGAAGAAGGAGTAGAGAAGCCGGCAAATCTTATCCGCGACTTCACAGATGAGGAGATTGGCCAGACGATATTCACCTTCCTCTTCGCGTCCCAAGACGCATCTAGCAGCGCTACAACCTGGCTTTTCCAGATCCTAGCCCAGAGACCAGACGTCCTAGACCGTCTCCGAGAGGAGAATCTCGCTGTGCGTCAAGGAGACAAAAACCGCCCATTCGATCTCAACATGTACGAGTCACTCACATACACCAACGCTGTCGTCAAAGAACTCCTCCGTCATCGACCACCCGTCATATTCGTGCCGTACACTGCCACAAAAGACTTCCCAGTCACCCCAACTTACACAGTGCCTAAAGGTGCCTTGATCGTGCCATCTTGCTACCCAGCTCTCCACGATCCAGAGGTGTACCCAAATCCCGATGTATTTGACCCCGAGCGTTGGATCACCGGTGATGCTGAATCGAAGACCAAGAACTGGCTTGTGTTTGGAGCAGGGGCACATGATTGTCTGGCAAGGAAGTACGTGCCGCTTACAATGGCAGCGATGATTGGGAAGGCGGCGTTAGAGGTTGATTGGGTGCACCATGCTACGAGTCGTTCGGAGGAGATTCGAGTTTTTGCTACGCTATTCCCAATGGTATGTTTATATTTCCTGCAAGTCCATTTGGGTTTGTTTGTCGCAGATGTGCTAACTTAGTTTCCAGGACGAATGCCCACTCGTTTTTACGAAACGCAAGTGAGAAAACTTATTTGAAGTTGGCGGTACTCAACCGCGGCCCCCATAGCTTGTGCATCTGAACATACCCATTAATTGCTGTAGCTTTTCTAGACATAGTGAAATATTCAAACTACAACTGAGTGCAATTCGTCGTGAACATACGTTATTAATGCCTGTTGGCACTTAATAATAATGCCATAGGCGACACAATCACACAGATCCATATTGCGAAAGTAAATTTATGACTCTACCAAAATCTCATCATCATTAGCCTACCACGCAGCTCTTGCAATGGCCAAGTCGAACCCCGCTATGCTTTTCTGAATCGAAGCAAAAACATCTCCAACTCTTTATCTCGACCGCACCGGGTATCTGCGTCTAAGTATCTACTGCCTCACGGCCCGTATCACTCCACCATATAGACCTATATGTACCCCGTGTCACTCACGCCTACTGTCCCGCCTGTGCCCCCTTCGCCAGCTCTTCCAGCTTAGCCTTCTCCTCATCCGTCAACTGCGCATAGAGCTCGTTGAACCCGGCAATATTCTCCGTAGACGCGCGGACAAAGAAGTCCGTCAGGTAAGCCTGCGTCTCGTCATCACGCTGGCGCATGAAGCTACCACCCAAACCCTCAGCGTAGGCCATTAAGTCCGCCTTGGCGGCACCCGAGCCTAGGTCGAGAATGGATGGCAGGTCCTCCCATCCGTCGTCATCTTCTTCGTCTGCAAAGTCCGCAGCCGCAAGGGCGGTAGCGGCGTTCTGGACACCGGAGGCTGAGAGGAGCTCCTCAATGAGGACCTTGACGATCTTCAGAGGTGCGGGTACTATGGTGTACTGGTCAGGATCTGGCCTCATTAGGAAATGTTCGTGTCGGATTGGGGCGAGGACTTACTGTTCTTGGCGCGGGAGCGAGTCATGATCCTGTCGCTGGTCGGGACGATCAAATCACCCTTTACCATTGTCTGTGCAACGCGGGCGTCGTTCAAGCTGTACAGCTTGGAGAGAGCAATAACACTAGTTTGTCAGCATAATATTTCGTGGGGGAGAGTCGCTACTTACTTCTGTCTGATCTCGTCATAGCCGGCAAAGCTGACCGAGTGTTCAAGCCACTTGCTCAAGACAACCTGCAGACCGCTCTGTCCTCCAATCTCGATCTGGTTCAGGAACTCGACAACGTCACCTGCACCGACAAGGGACAGACGAGCAAAGACAAGAATGAGAGATTGGATAAAAGGTGCCGCCTCAGCAGTTGCCAGGCGCGAGGCAACAGCTTGAAGGAGCTGAGGTAGGAACGGACCAAGACGCTCCTGTCCCGCTTTCTCAACAAGCTCAGCAGCAACTCCTCCAACTTCTGAGGCTGCATTGTCCTCCATGTCAGGGCCAAGCAGGCGATCAATGATGATGAGAACAACCTCCAAGCCCGAGCGTCCAGCTTCATCATGCCAGTCAAAGAGCTGCTGTGGGTCATGCATCATGATAAATTTGAGGGCCTCAGAGCCGGGGCGGAGGATCTCTCCTTCGACAGTGTTCAGCAAGAGGCGGCTGAGCTTCGGCAGGACTTCAGCAACGAATCCCGGTGGTAGCGGCTCGGAGCCGTTCTCCGTCAAAACAGCGATCAACTCACATGCAAGCTGGGGCGGTTAGTATGGTTCAGTGCAAGGAATTCAAATTGCTCACAGTTGTAAGAGGGTCATCTTCTGTGACGCTTCCAACATCCAAGGCCCCAGTTAAGGAAGGCACCACCTTTTTGCAAAGCGCGATATAGCCGTCTGCCCCACGTTCAGACAGGTGTTGCACGATTTCCTCGAACGTTTCGTTAACCAGCACAGTAAGCTGGAAGCTTGCCGCACCATGTTTGGCCAACAAGAACAGCAGGTCAATGACTCCATTTCCGTCAGCAATAGCGATGGTGTAGTCAAGTTGTGTTGCTGCACGGAGCGACTCAACGAGAGTGACTAATAAGTCGTCCGAATCCTCCAATTCAGTCAAATCCTTCGCATTTAGAAATTCGGAAATGGCAACAGCAATTGGGACTTGACGGTCCGAGGGGACTCCTCCAGGAGCTTTAATAAAGCCCTGGATGGCCTTGATGCACGCAACCTTTACTACTTCGGAGTCATCCTCGTGGATAGCCTTGATAGTACGGTCAAGGAGCGCGACTGTGGGGAATGCATTGCCTGAGATGCTTTGCACAAGTACTCCAGCAACGATGTAGCCTCTGGCGCGAAGAAGGGGCTCATCCTGGCGGTTCACGGCGTACTCGATAAATTCAAGGTATGACGCTGCTGTGTCGGCGTGGATTTGCTTATCGATATCGATGAAGTCGTTAAGCAGCTGAGTGAGGAGGTACAACGAAGCTTCTCTTGTCCTCCATGTCGCGTCAGGGCTTGCAAATAGCACTCTGGTGTAAGTCAATAGGCCCTCGAAAGCTCCCTGGTGAAGCCACTCGCCCAACTTGATGAGTAAATCTCCGCAGGCAGTGCGTGCTGTGTAGTTAGCAGTGACGGATGTTTCTTCCGCAAGGAAAAGGTTGACATCAATATCCCAAAGGCCTTCCTCTTCTGATGGAATCTGTGCATATGCAACAGCAAGTTTCATCACATCCACAACCCACGGCGTATTAGAGATGCCGCCGTGGATTTGGAGCGCCTTCTCCAATTCTTCCCGGACGGGTGGAGCACGCAAGCATGACTGTAAGAAGTCAAGCTCCTCCAAGACTAAGAAGTCTAATGTATAGGGGAGGCCATCCGCATCTTCCAAGCGGCCTTGATCGTCGTGGTCGATATACAAGTCTTTGAAAGCATCTTGCAGCGAGGACAGCTCTTCCCAAGTAGCCGTGAACAAAATCGGGCTTTGCGGTAGTAGTAGCTGGGCAAATACTTGTCGAATCTTCATAAGCGTCTTGACGACCTGGAGCTTCAGTGCGACAACCCCACGCCAGCTCTCAGGTTCCCGGTCCAGACCTTCCTCGCCAGCCACTTGAGCCCGTGCTGGGAATTGTAGCTTCATTACTTGCAGGAAAAATGGAGACCATGCTTGCAAGACCTCGTCCGCAAAAGCCTTGACCTCTGTTCCGTGCTCGTCCTTCACCATATCCATAATATCGAAGCATCCGCGGAACACGCCCACAGCCAAAGCTCGCAGAGACATTTTCCTGTTATCGTCCACAGCGACGCCGTAAACTGTGCCCATGACATCCCGCGCCACCGCGAAGAACTGATCTTCGTTCAAGCTGTCATCCACAAGGTCCGCGAGCACCTTCAAGGCGCCGTGGAGCTGGGCATCAGAAGCAGTTGGGATCATCTGTAGCAGCGTAGGTAACAGCGTCGGCCATTGGTCTGGAAAATCCACGCTGGCGATTTTGCTCACGACATAACTAGACCGCAATGTTAGTATAGCTTCGAACTAAAATAAACAAACTCCGCAGCAGTACACTACTCCGCATTATCACCAGGGCCCAACATACCTTGCCGCGCCTCGTACCCTCCTCTCGTCCTCTCCACCTGTGGCAAGCTCTAACAGCCTCGACCTCAACACCGCCTTAACATCATCTGAGATAGTAACCAGGGGACCCTCTGTTTCCTCATCTTCCCCGCTCCAATTCTTCTCCACAAACAGTCTCAGTGTGGTCAGTGCCGCCTGCCGTGAGCTAATTGGTAGACTGGTATGCGCCGCAATGGCAGCTAGGCCCGTCGGGAACGCCTCATTCGTATGCAGCGCCTGCAGGTGCGCTTCCGCCTGTTGGCGGGGTGCCAAGGAGGAGCTCTGGGCTTCCACCAGGAGATGTAGGAGTTGCTCTTCGAGATTCGACATGGTAGGATGAAGTGCTGTGGTGGTGAATTTTACGAGCCCATAAATCGGGGGTCGTCGTTGCTGCGGAGGGCGTTGTGAGGGGAGGGGTTTTATGGGCAGACGGTGAGTTCAGATACTCGAGCGAGGTGGATTTGGCGGATTGTCGTGGGGTTGTTTGGGATGGGCGGGGTGCACGTGCCTACGCGTGAGCACCGCGAATCAGGGACGATAAGATAAGAGCTCCAACATCACGTCACAAACGCCCTTGCATCAAAAATGTCTGAGGACTTTTAGGAAACCAGAGAAGTGGAGCGACTTCAAAACCTCATATTTCAATATAGCTTCCCAACGGCGCCTGTGAACTCGGGCTCTAGAAAATCTAGCAGGTAGCCTGTTTGGCCATAACGCCACACCGTCACACCGTCACTTCAACCATGCCTGCCCCGCCCCCACCACCCGTCCCTATCCTCAACACTTACACCTCTCTCCTCAGAACCCTCTCCTCCTTCCTCACTGTCGCGATCCACACCCTCCTCTACGAGCGCGCCCTCTACCCAGCAACCTCCTTCATTTCCGCACGCGCCTACAACTACCCCGTCCGCCAGTCGCGGCACCCCAAAGTCTGCGAATGGGTCTCCGACGCCGTGGCCGCGGTCGAGAAGGAGATGGCCGAGGGCCGGGTCGACAAGATCTCTTTCGTCGTGTACGATGTCGCTGACCGGACGCAGGCAGTGGTTCAGGAACGATGGGTATTCGATGTTGGGGCGTGGCCTGTCGTGGCGCGGACGGATCGTTTCGTGGAGTTTGAGGATCCGCCTTCGGGTAAGGGGAAGGGTATCGAGCAGCCTGTGAGGGAAGATGATGGAGAGAAGGAATCAACGGCTGGAGAGGAGGTCAAGATCCATATTGTGGATATAGAAGAGCAGCTGCGCGCGACTATTCGCAGACTAGCCTATACTGCTGAGAAGATGCCGAAGCTGCCAGAGGGGTGCACATACACCATCATCGTGGAGCTTCGCGATGATGCCACGCCACCTATAGGAGTGAGTTGAGTTTGAATTTTATTTGACCCCCCATCCATACTAACGCGTCACCTCCAGCACCCCCAGCCATGGGTCCCATCCCCTCCAGCGCTGCAGAAAACCGTAGACAAAGAAACAGAAACAACCACCGAGGGCCCAGCACTGCGAGGTCCGCGCGCAACACCCATTCGCTCCGTCGACTCTGGCGCCTTTGTTCTGGAGACATGGGTTGAGCAGGCTGCCCCGCCAGAGGAAAAGCAAGAAGACCGGAAAGGGAAAGGGAAAGCAACGTAAATGCCCCTGCTCATATGTCAGACTCATGAATATGCGAGCAGTATAGCTCAAACCCAGCAGGTCAGATTCGCAGTATCCACGCAGCCCGGCTATGAGAGTATGATCGACTATGGGTTCGGAGATCGTATGGCTGTGTCGTCGTTGTGGTACCTGGGTCTGGTGTCACCCCGCACGCAAGTCCCCTTGATGCCGTGGACGCAAAAACCACTATTAGAGCGCGCCTACGCAAATACCCACGCAGAAACCGCCTATTGGATGAGTCCATCTCCGCCTTGCTCTTAATCCGCGCCCAGCGCCAAGGAATGCATGACATGTATCAGGTTGCAAGACAGTGAAGGGACCTATTTCTGGGGTCAGGAAATTAAAAAGAAGCGAATTCAGTTTCCAGTTTCTCTGATTTGGACCTATGCTAGATTATGCGCGCTGTGGGAACGAGAGATTGACAGGAAGTTGGAGTTGTAGTTACAATTATATCGTGAATCCAATTTAATCCACTTATTAAATTTTGGTTTTGATTATTATCCTGACCTCGATAATAGCACGGATATATATGCCCCTCAAAACATGAAAATTTTCACTACTGTTCAAATAATATTACCAAAAAGATTTAAGATAATATAACTCGATTTCTCTCATTACTCTCAGCCCGTATAACCGCCCCGTCCATCCGTCTATTTAGATACATAACATCTAAAGAAAAACCGCTGGCGTAACCCGTATTGACCCCCTCCCTCATAACCCCTCATACCCTCATTAACAATTCCTCAGCAATCTCATGCATGACTAACTCCCTGCTATGAAACGCGCCCCCCAAAACCCGACCAAATCATGTAATACCCCCCCTATCCGTCTGTCGTAGCAACCCCAAAGCAATACCCCCTATAACACCGGCTAACCCAGCTCATCCCAACCCCACTTCATATACCGCTAAAAACCCACCACCTACTTCTTCTCCTCCCCCTTCCCCTTCTTCCCCATCGACCTCACCCGTCTCAGCCTCATCAAGAAATCCAGCCCCCTTTCCCCCTCTCTCCTTGGCCCTTCATCGTTCTCCTCCTCCCTCGCCTCCCCAACCCCCCCAAAAATCCTTGAAAACCTCCTCCCCGCCCTGTCTATAGCCCTCTGCGGCGCATCCCCACCTTGCATCTGCCTCAGGTTCGCGTCCGCTACCGGGCCCTCATCATCAGCATCATCCTCCAGCGCGGCCATCATGTCATCTCCCCCGTCAGGCTGCCTAGGCGGACGAGCTGGGTGTCTAGGTAGCGGGAATGCGCGTCGGGGATGAGGGAGGCTGGCCTGTAAAGCAGCAGCAAGTCGCTCAGCATGACCAGGTATATCCATAGCCCCAGGCACATCATCCTCCGCACCGTCCAGTGGCGGAGGTTGTCCCGGCTCAAACGCCCAATCCTGCACCCTGCGTCTCGCCACCACATTATCACCCGGTCTATAAATCACCTCTGCGTCACCCTCCTCTCCCCTTCTAGGCGGCACAGGCACAGCATCCTTCATCTTCTCATTCCCAACAATCCTCTCACGCGCTAACTCCCTAATCTCCCTTCCCGCTTGCCCTCGCCCGAGGCGCTGAAGCGCCAGTCTACGGCCGCGATCGGCTTCGGCCTCTTCAATGGCGGCGTTGATTCGGGCTTCGCGGTTGGCCACTATGCGAGCTTGGGCTGCTGCCATGAGGGCGTTTCGGGCGGGGTTGTCGCGGCGGTGGCGTGGGTGGTGGATGGGGCGGTGGTGGGGGTCTGGCATGTCGGCGGCGGCTAGGGCGGGTGTTAGCTTGGAGTTATAAGGGGTTGTGGGGGTGAGCTAGGTGAGAGGGTTGTGGGGATAATAATGTATTATGGCTAACCCTCACCTTGAGATAGTAGGTCTGAGGCTAAGATACATGTATGCGGAGTATATCGCTATCAAAGTCGCCGCTGCTGAAACCAAACGCAAAACTGGGAGAGCGCAAATCTAAAACTAACCTTGCAAGTTCGGCGGGGGTTGCTGCTGCCCCTGATCCGGCTGTCCCGCCCGATTTATCTGATCTGCCCCCATATACGGCCCCGGAAAGAGATCCCATCCCTGATTCAGATCCCCAGCGTGCAACCGGAACTGTGCCGGTCCGCCCGGAAGAAATGCCCCGGGAATCTCACCGCCCGCAAAAACCCTAGCTGGGTGTATGAGAAAACGATCAGCAGCCGGTATATGGTGGTGCTTTTGCCTCCTTCTCGCCTCGTCCGCCTTGACCGTGTCTGAGACCTTAATCTCGAGATCTTCAGGTGCCACCTCGGGATGCTCTCTTCGTAGCTTCTCAACAACCTCTTCCTCTGCACGCTTCGTCTCTTCCTCGTGACGTTTGTTGACGTCGTCAAACAGTGGACAGTTCCCTGCTTTACCACCGCGGCGCTCATCATCAAAGTGATTATATTGGCAGCTCTTGGAGCAGACGTAGCACTGGATGTTGCCACAGGGACAGTTCATTTTGTTGCATCCGTCCTCCTTGATAAACGGGCCCTTGCACTTGTTACACAGCCGCACCATAGCCTTCGTCATTGCCTCCTCGACCTCGCGACGCACATCGAGGCCAATATCTTTGGCGTTCTCCTTACAGGTCTTGGGAATGTGCGATTCCTTCTGGCAGAGGCGGCAGGAAGTTTTGGCGCAGGTTTCCCGCTGGCAATGGAAAAGGCGCTCTTGCTCTATGGGTGGGTACTCGGCAGCGTAGGAGCAGAAGGGGCAGCTCGCTAGGTTCTCAATTCCAGCGAGGCGAAGGACTGTTTCAGCTTCTATGCGATCGAGGGCCGTGGTAAGGTTGTCATCGAGGAAGATCTGGCGCTGGGCGTGTGAGTAGCCAGCATTGCAGACATCAGTTGACATGCACTGGAGCTCGTATTTGGCGCTGCCGATCTGGGTTTCAGCATGGAGGCGTGCACAGCGCTTGCAGAAAAAGTGTGTTATGCTCTCATTGTTGCAGTGGACCATACGGTTGCGTGGGAAATCGTCATAGCAGCACCCACATTCCTCCATGGTGTTCTCTTTCTTCGCCCGCTCCAGGTTGGCAGCCTCATCATCGTCATACTTCTTCTTAGCTGCGGCCTCTTCAGCTTCGCGCTGGGTTTTTGCAGCCAATTTCGTCTCCCATTTTGTACGTCCTACTCTGACGTCCTTGAGCTCTGAATAGGCGCGTTTCTGATCTTCTGGCGTTGCTGGATCAGCGAGTTTTTCGTCGACGATATGCGGAAGGTAGGTTTTGGCTTTGCGGGGCTGCTTTAATTTGTTGTAGCTGGGATTATTCGGGTCCCATAGACGCTGGGCCTCAGCAATGTCCTGGTACGCAGTATAAAGCACCATATGTGCGTTATAGAAATGTCTCATAATAAAAGTCATCGGAATGCTTGGAAACTCCTCTGCGAGCATCCCACGCCTACACGCTAATCAGCAAGATGAAATACAGAAGAAAAGGGCTAATTGGTATTCTGGAAATATCTCACGTCAAAGTTAGATACTTGTCCGAGCTGTGTGCTGGGTTTGAAGTATACTTGCGTTTGATCTCTTCTTCAAGATCACTTTCGACTGGTTGCCGCTTTCTCTTGAGCTGGTTGAGCTTGGGATACGGTTTGCCATTTTCTTCTCTTTCCAAGACAAGCTCCACGAGAGCAGTGACTGTCTTCTTTCCCTCAAGTGCAGTGTACAGTTGACTGATGTAGTCAAGGCAGATATCAGGGAATATATTGACGACACCTTCAAGGCAGCGTGCTTTGTTATCCATCTCATTAGCTGGTGGAGGATCACGATCTATAGTATTGTTCGCGTTATGACGGTCTTGGTTCACTCTTTTCCAAACAAAATTGTCGTCGTCGTTGTCGTTATCCATTCGACCATCGTAGAATTGTCTGTTCAGTTCTCGAAAGAAGTTACTTTCATTGTCTGACAGCTCATTGTTCAACTGATTGCTTATTTCATTCTGGATGAGATCGTTGTCATTGTCCATCTTTGCTTTATCTGCTTTGTGGCCTGCTTGGTTTCTCGCTTGGTTGTTCACTGAATTCACTGGTTGAGGGTCAAAGTCCAGCCATTCCGCCTGGTCAAACATCTGAGGCCCTCCGGCAATGGGGAACCCAGCAACGGGGGGAATAATTCTCTCGGCTTCTGGCCCCGGGAAATCATCTCGCCAGTCACCGAGAATAGGAGCAGGAAGCCGTCCAGCCTCAAGGTCGAGAGCATCCCAGACAGCCCGTTCATGAGCGGCCAGGTTGTCGAGGAGTACAAGGTCGTTGAGCTCAGGGAAGTGACCTGGCGGAGGTGGCTGGTTCACATCAACCAGACCTGCATCGTCTTCTTCCTCATCATCAGATACTAGGTCGACATATTCTCTGGGCCGCGAGGGCAAGTGCCCAGGTCCCTCCATTACACGGGGATGATAAGTGTGCAGGGCACCTCTGCGGCTCGGGGATGTCTCATTTCTCACAGGCCAAGGAAAGTCACAAAGAAAAGCATGGAAACGGGTCAAACTACTTCAGTAAGGGATTTGGGTGATGTTGGAGAAAGTAGGGTGATGTCTCGGGTGGTGGAGTGTTCAAAGGTCAAAGGTGGTACGTTGGAATTTGGCCTGATATGGTGATCTTGAGTGTTATTGTCTAGTTAGGGTGTTTTGTTGTTGGTTGCTGTTGGCTGTTGGCCAGCGAGGTTTCCCTTGGTGAATTAATCGACCTGTCACTTGACAGTCACGGGAGCTAATGCTTGGACAGCCTTTGGTTGGTTCCTTACAATTATAGTATAATGGTAGTGGGCTTTAGTATTTGGTATGTATAGCTCTTTGTGCTTGGTAAATTCACATTTGTAGATGTGAATATATATTTCTAGCAATGAAATTAATCCAGACTCGACAATATCTCCCAGCTTGAAATTGTATTTCTACACTCACATTCCACATTCCACATCCACGTGATGATACACAGGAATGGAGAAATATAGTAAATATAAGTGCATACTCATATCACCTGTTTGACTTGGTAGTACTAGGTAGTACTGGGTAGTACAGTAGTATACTGCTCGTGTGCTGCTCTATCATGAAGTCTGTTATCACGTGGTTTATTAGACTGAACTACGACAAAAAAAACCAAAGAATAATGTTCTGGGCCGGATTATCATATGAGTATATCTCTACTGTCGCAGTATATAATCACAATATATACTCCCACCACTCAGATCATTCTTTTTATAGAATAGCCAGGATGGAGACAAGTCACGTGTAATGAGTCTCAAATTGGCAGGTTCTTTGTTTCGTCCAGCATTCCTTGTGGGGGATCAAGATGCTTTCAAGATACTTCCAAAATACTTCCATCCTCTACCACTCAAACCCAAAACGACATGTACCAAAAAGTACCACGCGTCACCGTCATCCGACCACGCCCAAACAAGCAAGGCCATCCTGAACCTGCCACTTCCAACCGTCCTTATGTCACCCATGTGTCATACAAATCCCATACAATCCCATACAAATCCCATATTTTCAGCCTCGTGCCCCTCTCCCCCTCTCCTCCCCCCCAATAAACCCCTCCCACCTCCAAAATCCCCCCTCCAAATCCCAGCCTCGTACCGCCGTACCCCCTCCTCCAACCAATCACCACCCCTCCGCGCTTATTCCGCATCCGGCGCCTTCCATCGCTT
The DNA here is from genome assembly GCA_000750815.1 of Pseudogymnoascus sp. VKM F-4516 (FW-969). Taxonomy (NCBI): domain Eukaryota; kingdom Fungi; phylum Ascomycota; class Leotiomycetes; order Thelebolales; family Thelebolaceae; genus Pseudogymnoascus; species Pseudogymnoascus sp. VKM F-4516 (FW-969). Next base: position 25,341 of record JPJZ01000759.1, read on the forward strand.
GACTTCGGCTCCTGCGCAAGGCTGACAAACACGACCAAAACACTGGTTTCCCCATATTACGTCCACGGCATCCTATCGCACCGTGTGGTTCGCCGGCCGGCGCAGGCTAGTGTGTTCCGGTGATTCCAGGGCGGGCGGGGAGTCTGGGTCTTTGTGGCTGGTTGGGGAAGGCGGTAGGGCCGACTGGGGGGGGGATTGGTCAATTGGGGGGACGTGTGGACGTGTGATGAGGGGAATGGGTAGATGGTGGGGAGGACGTCTCGGGAGGAATGGGGGATGGGCGGGAGGCTTATATATATTTCGTGAGGGCCCACGGTGGGAGCGGGAGGAGTCATATTTTTATACAAAGCTTGGTTGAGAGAGGGTTTTTTGATAATAAAAAAACTTTTTTTGTTGTGAGGTTTTGGACGATTACTCATGGGCTGACTCAACGATAAGGGTTTACCTCGATTTTTATAAACAGAACAAGATTTTGACTTGACTTCGGGATAAACGGAACTATCTACTACATCTTCGGGTTGTCGGAAGAGAAGAAATATCTTCATTCTCAGTCTGACCCTCGTTGCCCCAGGGGAAAATATCTTCTGGAAATATCTACATGCATCCTCACCCAGACGATATGACGAACGCCATGACCGCGTCCACCACCAACAGCTACACAAACGGCCACAAGACGCCAGCCACCACCAACGGCGCAAAGGGTGTAACCACCAACGGGACCAACAACGGGACCACCAACGGCACAGCCACCAAAGCCACAAACGGCACCAACGGTAGCACCGCCGCCCTCCCCTCCGCCTCCACCCCCTCCCTGCACCTCACCCACC